>CAUYLG010039720.1:0-14771 GCA_963573385.1 Cacajao melanocephalus
GGAGAGATAGCATGGGAAGAAAAGCCAGATATAGGTGAAGGGGAGGAAAGCAGCAAATCACACTGCCACGTGTGTACCTATGCAACAATCTTGCATGTTCTTCACATGTACCCCAAAACCTAAAATACAATTAAAAAAAAATAAAAAAACATATGTGTGTATTTAACATCACATAATTCATGCTTCAGTTTGGTCTCCATCTACCTTTATAGTCTTACTTTATTTTTTGCTCATAGCCTGTGTTCTATTTATATCCTGATAGAAGCACACTTCAACAGCTGAATGATGAATGTCTGTGCTGAAAAACTCCATCTAATATATTGGTCTTTAATCCCAGCTTGATGTCAAAAAAATGTTGCTGCTCTTTAAAAATGTAAATCCTTGTATGCAACATTTAACTTTTGAAATTAAGGGCTTCTAGGGATGAGGCTTAGGCATGTACATCATTTTAAAAATTAGTTTTACCTATGTGTATTATTAACAAACAAGCAAAACAATAAAGAAGAAACAAAAAAATCTTCCACAGGTATTTCTCTTATTTAGCAAGGAAGACAGATTCTTGAAATTACAACTAATAGAATAGTATTCTTTCTGAAATAATTTTCCAAAATTGATGCATTTTCTTAGCAATTAAAATATATAAAGCATTGAGATTGACTCAGGGTGGCTGGCAAAATACTAGGGAAATGTTGGAGAAAGTTATAGACTATAGTCCCAAAACTTTTGGAAGGCTGAAAGGTTCTACTGGGACAGGCTGAAGGCTGCTGGTTCATTATGTTAGCATAAGGAAAAAGATAGGGACAATGGAGGCTTTCCCAGTTAAGTCTGTTTACCCCACATTCCTTTGTCTCTACTCTAATTTGTTTGCTCATGTAAACTTAGTGCTAGATGTCCCTCTTAGGGGGAGGTCAAAGGGGCATTATCTATTAACGATGTTTACTTTGGGCCCCAGAACCTAAAGCTTTTATCATTTGTAAAACCACTCTTTTATCCATGTTAATTATCCACAAGCATGTTGACTTAGAACCTCTGTTATTAAATCCAGCCTGAATAAATGTGGATAGTTACAGGGAGTTATGATCAGTTAGCTGTAATCACCCTCTAAAAGCAGTTGACGACCATCCCTAACCCACTTGAATCAGTGTAATGGGTGTGAGAGTGCATTCCTTCATCCATCATTGAGTCAGGGGCAGCAGGATAGAACTGCACAGGTGATGATCAACGTCTTGGGGGAAGCCCAATGTGATCAAGGTCTCAAAAAAGGATGCATATTATCACAGCAGATTGTTGTTCCACACTTATTCATTGCCCTAAGTCATTCATAATTTCAATTTCTTTTTCCTCTTTTCCATTATATGTAAGAAAACATTGATCATTTTCTATATGCCCACTTTATTTTATTTTTTGGCAGGATTTTTCCTGAAAATTATTCTACGAATGGAATTGTTGAGTCAAAAAATATAAAAAGCTAGTCATATCAATGTTATATTTCACCAGCAGTAGACGAAATTAAAATAATCAGGACAATTTCTTAACTCTATTATGATTTGGAAACACACTGTTTTGCTCAGAATAATTTTGTGCGTGTGATAAAATATCACATCATTGTCATGTATTTTGGCAGTGATCATTTATTAATGGTGTTTGATTAAGTTCAAAATATAGAAACTGAGTGGAACCATTACAGACTTTAAAAATATCATGCACCTGCATACTATATATGTTAGCTAGTTATTTACTAGCAGACCAAATAGTTTTATTAGGACATTTATTTTACAACTAACCAATTTGATTCTAAATTTGTGGCAACAGTATTTTTAAAATAATGTCAATGTATAGTAAATTAATACAGCTTATATTTTCATTTTTAAGTTTACTTTTTACAATAAAAAATTAGATAAGGAAATTCCATGTAACTCAAAATCAAGTAACTTACTTTTGGGGGAAAAACGTTTCTGGATCTTTGTTAAATTTGGTAAGCACTTAAAATTTTCCCTATAAGCCAGGAAGATCTATCATCACAATAAAATGATAAAAATACTTGGACATACCGAAAATTTTCCTTTTAGGAGTAGTGAAAAGTGATACGAAATAATTAAAAATACTAGTATATGAAAACAATTTTTAACATAATTTGAATATTGTAGTTCCTGAAACCTTTCTTTAATCAATTGCCTCAGTGTTTTAATTTATTTCCTTTTGAGATCTTTTAGGGATAATTTAAAATGTTACTTATTTTAGATTCAATTCTTTCCTAATGGCCAAAAGAAGCTATATTATTCTTAGTTTGTTGATCAAACACAAAAGAAAAACAAACCAATAACTTGTAAGTTTATTGCAAAGAATCAAGTATAATGTTAGTACCTGAGGACTGACTGTGTGTTTGTCTGTGCCTGTGTGTGTATGAAAGTTTTCCTTCAGATTTTTCATTTTACCATGGTTTCTCTGGCAACAAAGGGCACTAGTTTAAATGCTCTACGTGATGTTCTCTCCTGTTTCAATAGCTGTTCCTCATCACATTGGGTGCTGGCAGGATTCTGGAGAGATGGCTGGTAGATCTCCAGAATCCAAGATAATGCACGCTTGCATGTGTGTACACACACACACACAGCTAGATATATAGAGTCAGAAGACATCAGATTAAGCAGCAGATATTGAACACTGCCTGAAGCAAGGTCTTTTAATGTGAAATTAAAAAAATAAGCTGAAAGTAAAGAAATAATTCTATAATTCTGTCATGAATTATGTTAGAATAAATTCAACATAAAGGATAACAAATACTCTTTTCACTGGGGACTTTGAACGTCTGTGATGCCTAAGAGGGAGGCAGGAGAAGAGATCATCAATTTTCACATTTCCTACGGAGAAATGAATTTAGACAACTTTTTCTTAGTTTTAACAAACATTGTTTCTTTACATTTACATTACTGCTAAGGTTAAATGCTTTCAAAATCAACTGATGACTGTCAACATATAAAATATTGCTGGGTTTATATTTGTTTTTATTTTTGTAAAATATATTCACACAAGGTTTTTTTGTCTCCTTTGTTACTAGAGTACAACAGAATGATAGAATTTTATAGAGAACATATTACCTGTTAATGTGAGAAACTCCTTCATGTCACAAATTAGATTCTGTTAAAATAATTAATTGGGAAGCCATTAGGTAGAAATAGTTTTAGTGCGTTAGGTTCCTATGTCAACCAAAACCCAACTCAGGATGAACAGTCAAAGTCAAGGAAAATAGAATTTAAGCTTAACTACAGCTAACTAACCTCTGCTTCAGGATTCTTCTTGCCAACCAATCATTTTATTTGTCTTGTTTCTATGAACACCTTGTAAAAGATTTCCCCTCTTACATTTTTGATAGAGCTTTATATGACCTTGTAGTCCAATGCTACCCAATTCATGAATTCCTGTTTGCTTAAATAAACTCTTTAAAATTTAATGTGCCTGGGTAACTTTTGTTTGTTTTTTTGTTTTTTGAAATTCCTAGGACAAATGTCATTATGAGATTTATTTTTCAAAATTAAATTTTTAAGCTTAGATCTACTTATTTTTTTATCCAATAATTCTATGCATAAGAATGATTACATTACATCAAAATATTAAGGTGGAAGAAAAATTGTTTCCCTTTGGTAGCAACAAATACATACCTAAGTATTAATATGTACATTGTGATAAAAATACACACAGAATTAATATTAGGCTAATGAAAAAGTAATCATGGTTTTTGCCATTCTTTTATGGCACTGAAAATCTCCATTACTTTATGGCAAAAACCACAATTATTTTTTCACCAACCTAATACTTAGAAAACATTCTCAGACAAGTGGTCCACTAGAGAGCCACAGGCAGAAATTTCTACAGCCTCACAGCAATTATCAAAACAATTCTTCATCTAACTTAACCAGGTTAAAATATGAGACTGTTTCATGTTATCTAAAAAATGTGAGCTACCATTGCTAGTAATGAATGAGACAGCTTTAAAGTTCTCCTCAGCTTGAGTAAACTTTGGACAAATTTCTTTTTTACTGTAGGCTCCTGGCTTTCTTTTTCTTAAATTACTTACTTTAGAAAAGTTGCACGTGTCAATTATTTCCCTGTCCCTGTAAAATGTGAGTCTTTTCCTAACCTTTTGTCAGTTTTATAACTAAGAAATATCTTTCTTGGAGATCTGGGAGCCAAGCCTTTGGAATATAACTATCAAGAAAGATAGGGCTCCTGTCTTCCAGTTTCTGTGGGAATGCAGGAGCCAATTTCAGTAAACACCTATCATCAAACAGAGATGGCCTGATCAAATTGATCAACCTCAAACTAACATTCACCAGTACTTTTCCGCTAGCTCATCCCCGCACTTAAAAACCCTTCCATTTCTCTTTTAGTGGAGTTGCCTTCGATCTCTCTTTTACTGCAATAGTCTTTACTTCCACTGCAAGACTCTTAACATCTTCCTTGACTGTTTAACTGATTAGAAGCAATTTTCTTTGACAGTTCTTTGATAGACATTTTAAGTTGTGGCTAATCAAAACTTTAAGGATCTACAGGGATTGGTGATGGTGGAGAGATATCCCAATTAATCTGTAAGCTACTTTAATTTTGAAATAGACTTTTAAAATTTTTTAATGCTATCATAAATATTATTGGAAAGTCCTTAAAAATCAGTTGCTTGCTTTCTGTTTTGAAACAGTTCAACCCCTTCTTTTCAGATGACTAAATTGACAGGAAGCTGTAAGTAAACTAAATTGCTGCCATTCATTTTTTGTAATTTTACTGCCAGGAAACTTGCTAAAAAGATGCAGTTAGGCCTGCTCTTTTTCTGGACATTGTCCGTTAGAGCTCTTCAGCAAGGATTTTTCACCCCATCTCTTCTGCCTGGCACACTCCCAGACCCAGGCTCTCAGAAGATTCTTAACATCTATTTGTTGAATTGAACCATTACCTAGGATGATTTTTCTGAAACTTATATCCCACCATGTTCTCCCCTAGATGTTCATCTCTTAACCTCAGAACAAAACACAAACTTTTTAAAGCCTGCCACTCAAGACATTTTATGATTTTTCTCCTGCTTTGCCCCTCTACCATGTAAGGACACAGCTAGAAGGCACCATCTATAAAACAAAAAGTAGCCTTCACCAGACACCAAATCTACCAATGCCTCGACCTTTTATTTCCCAGCCTCCAGAACAGTGAGAAATGCATTCTGTTGTTCCTAAGCTATGCAGTCTATGATATTTTGTTATAGCAACCCCAAATAACTAAGACAACAGAAAACTATACATACTTTACCACAATACAGAAATACAGCTCTACTGATGGAAAATGACTGCCTGACATACCTAGTGAAGTGGGACCATTGGCAGCAGGGCTACCATACTAGATAAAGATCCCCTTAACCAAGTAAGGGGTTTAAATTAGAGATGTGCTTAACTACAATGCAGAATTTTAAAATATCTTAAACAACTAGCTGTTTATTTTCTGACATAGCATTTACTTCATAGGTTCTTGGCATTGCCTCAGCCATTTAGCAATGTCATTAAGGACACAGGCTCTTGCTGTCTTTCTATTCTGCCAACCATAACATGCTGGCTTTTTATATTTTTGCTTTTAATATGGCATCTGTACCTCCAGCCTTACATTGTTATTCACAGAAGCAGAATGGGAAAGCATCCAGGTTGAAAAGCAATACCAGTGAACTTTTACTTTTGACTCATTTCCCAGACTGAATCACATAGTTTACCCAACCAACAGAGGCTGGTAAATTCAGTCTTTAGTGTTGGTAGTCTTTTATGTTGGAGAAAAGAAAAAGAGAACAAGGTAGAAAATAGAGGTTGGGTCAGGCAGCCTATAGCGTCTGTTACACTTGGCATGTTATCCTCCTCAAGAAATGTCAAGTTGAAATACAAGCATTTCTGCAGCCATCAGTGAGAACAAAAGACCGGGGATCCTTCATCCTATGAACTGTGTAAGACTCTGGAATCTTCATTTCTCAGGGACAAAAAGGGAGAAATATTTCAACAATGACTGTAGTTGAATTTCATGCCACAGTGGAAGAGAAAAGCATACAGTTATATTTAATTTGATTGTCAATATACAGTCACATGATACCCCTTGCATTTCATTTATGGGTAAAGATAAAAAACACATTTTTATATTATATTTCTAATAATGACTCTGATTACCTGGAGTAACAACCACAAAATCTAATCAGTTAATGATATTTTAATTCATCATGTAGAAGGAAGGAAAGAAATATCAAGGAATTTTCACACAGGTACTTATATATTTATTTTATTAGCATGCTTATTGTATCATTCTCTAGAGGGACAAAACTAATGGAACATGTGTGTGTGTGTGTGTGTGTGTGTGTATGTAAACACACATACACACATATATATATATAATGGGGAGTTTATTAAGTATTACCTCACACACCACAATGTTCCACAATAGGCCATCTGCAGGCTGAGGAGCAAGGAGAGCCAGTCTGAGTTCCAAAACTGAAGAACTTGGAGTCCAATGTTCAAGAGCAGGAAGCATCCAGCACTTGAGAAAGATGTAGGCTGGGAAGCTACACTAGCCTCTATTTTTACATTTTTCTGCCTGCTTATAATCTAGCCATGCTGGCAGCTGATTAGATTGTGCCCACCCAGATTAAGGGTGGGTATGCCTTTCCCAGCCCACTGACTCAAATGTTAATCTCTTTTGGCAACATCCTCAGAGACACACTCAGTATCAATACTTTGTATCCTTCAATCCAGTCAAGTTGACACTCAGTTATTAACCATCACAAGTCTACCCCTTGTCAGCTTGAACCCATATAAATCTCCTGAGATCAAACATAATCTTCAAATAAAGACAGTAATAAGGTCATATTGAGACAGCCAGGTGGGAGGGGGTTCCAACAAGCCTGCCCACTGAGGTGGAGTCTCAGGCCCTGGAGAGGAGCCTGGCCCCACCTCTTCCTGTGTGAAACCTGGTATTTGAATGGTGGGTGGGAAGTGCTCTAGAAGAGGAATCTGGCTTTGTGGAGGATCCCTGTTTCTCCTTTTGTTTTCCCTTTTCACCCAATAAAACCCTGATTTATTCACCTTTAAATCGTCTGCAAGCCTAAGTTTTTGTGGCCATGGGACAGACAAGAACCCCATCTTTAGCTGAACTAAGGAAAAGTCCTGCAACATTTTTGGCGCCCAACATGGGGCTCAAGAAGCAGTGAATGAAATGGGGACTCAAAACCTCTCACTAAACCTTTTATCTTCAAACTTCTGAGGGTGGGGAAACCATGCCAAAAAACCCACTGGTGAGCAGCAGCTCCCTGCCACTCCCCACTCCCTGCTGGGGCTGGGATGCCTGGCCCAAGGATCTTGCACAACTGTCTGACCAGTTCCCAGCCACAAGCTGCTGCAGTTTTACCCTTCCCTTGCCAAGGAGTTTTACTCTGTTGGATAGTAATTAAGCTTAAACTTTTCTCCCTGGTGGAAGAACCACTTGCATAAGAATAAGAGGTCCTTCTTCAGGCATTTTTAAACTTTCTTTTCTTTCCTCTTCACTACCGCAACAGCAAGTTAACTTTTAAAGTTTTTTTTTGTTTTAGAAGACATTTTACTAGGCTAGCCCCACCTCCCCCACAAACTCTCACTGTGTAACTATCACTCTGCAAAGTTTTGGTTGTGAAATCAAGCCTCCATCTTGCTTTACATTCTGAGGGCATGGCTGGTAACTGCTTGGCAAGGCTTTGTTTAGCAATCCTGCCTGAGGAGATGAGCCCTCTCAGGTTTGATATCTCCATATTTTCCTAGCCCTGTCTTTTAAATGGCCCCACCCAGTGACTGGGTTTTCTTCTGCCTATCCGTGTGTATACTGTGTATAATGTCTCTCAAAAGAGCTCTAATTAATTTTGCCTAAAGAAAGACAAGGGCTTGGATCAAATATTTGTTAAAAGAAATATAAAATCTGTGGTACCTTTCAGTTCACATGACTTTAATTTTTGAGAAATATAAACAGCATTACAGATTTTTAGTAAAATGCAAGTCAGGTACAAGGTTTGCTAAGTGTTTTAAGGTTACAAATTGCTTTTTGGGTTTTCAGAACTATCTGACTTTCTGGCTTCACAATTGGTAAGGCCTAGGAGACGCATGGAACTAACCAAGCCCTTAACTAAGAAGGCAAACTTTGGCTGTAGTTAATGCACAATTAAAGCAACTTTCCAAGTTTTACCTTAAAGTTAACAATTGCTAGGAGTTATGATAACATGTAATTGAAACTACTGAAAATAAATTTACATGCAAAAGGTATAAGAACAGCAAAATGTGTTTTTATGTAAAAGGTTACAAGAAGGCATGGAAATGTAAACTTCTGCCTAGGGTTAAGGGATTTTTTTCAGTTAAAGAAAGCTGAAGGTTCAAACAAGTGGTGGGAAAGTTGTGGAAATTAATCTTGCAGAAGAGGTTCTCTGTGTAAACATATTAACTAAATTAAAAAGTGTTATGAAAGGTTTTTGCTTCTTTAAAATTTCTGAGTCACCATTTTGGCAAAATAAATAACTTATTTATTATTAGAATCTGGAATTCTATTTCATAATATCAAGTGTTTTAAATGTAAAACATTTAGTAGCCTTCCCAAAATCAAACTTCAGTTTCAAAACTGTCTTCCCTGGCACCTGGCTTTTCAAATTCTTCAGAGGGCCCTTGAGGTTGTCCAGAAAAGAGAGGTAAACAGGATTATTTGACATGTTTACCTCTTTGTATGTGGGATTGCCAAAATGATGCTCGATCTTCTTTAGGTTATATTTTGGTGACTAATGCTAATATGTGTTCCAAAATTGTATGGGATTCCTAAAATTCTAATGTCTAAGTATATGCTACCAACCATAATTAAGGTTTTTATGTTCAGTTATTGTAAACTATGGAGACAAACAAACTTCTTTGTCAGTTGTTTCTAAGTGTAACTAACCTTGACATTTTGCTATTCACAGACAATTGTCTTGCATTAATCCTTTTTAAAAGATGGTTTATAATGAGCTATAGAACTTTAAAAGGTGCTTTCAAATACAGAATTCTGATAACTTTAGATATTGTAACATTAAAATAAAGGAAATGTACAGAACTCATAAAGAGCTGAAATGCTTATGAATATCAAGCAAAATAAAGAGTTAACTAAATGGACTAAACTCAAGAAAGCTGAAGCAATCTTTTTGACTTTTGCTTGGAATATTGCTGATTCATGTTTTGTTTTTCAGAATAAAGAAATATTAAACTATTTGCAGCCTTTAATATTTAAGTTAAATACTCCTATGATCAAAATTTGGAGCACCTTTGTTTCTCTCTGCGTGATTCCTCTAGAATTTGGAAACGATATGTGAGTATTCTTATGGTAATAGAGTTGTTTGCATCAGTGCAATAAAAATCCATTTTTCTCTTGCAACAGGACACAATTGGATAAAGTTATTTCATAAAAGCCCCATGGGGAAACTGGCCTCATACTTTTGTCTGTGCAGTCCCTGTACAGGGTTCCTGACCTGTGGTCAGTAAAGAATGTCACTTTCTAACAGGTACAGGAACTCCAAATTTATCTTGAGACCTTAAGAGGAGAGGATCACCCAACTCACAGGTATTTGAGGATCCAAACTCATGGCCTGGCTGGGCTTTAAAAGGTCTTATCTGTGATTCCTTGTGGAACACACTTGATCAAAACCAATCCAAAGACCAATGTAGAAATAATTATTCTTGTTGTACTTCATGCATATAATCAGGCCAAGTATGAGACTAAATTCTATTTAAAAACTCATTCCTACGATCATTTGTTTCTTGTAGTTCCCTAGACCTCATTTATGACATGGATACTAATGTGGCCTTCATCCATGAAACAGGACTTGGAGTTGGAATAAATAGGGAAAAAATAGAGTGCCCATCAAGTGAAGATTTCCTTTTCGGGAAAGTAAGACCAAGGGAATTAACCAATGCCAAGCACCATGTACCCAAATCCTAGCAAGCATAACTAGAGCTACCAATTAGCTGGATGTGCCATAAGACATCCTTTTCTCTCTCTTGTTGAAGAAGAATTAGTTCCACAGCTTCACCTTAGCATTTGGCTACGATAAGGAATCCATGCAACCCTCCCAGAGACACATTTTTGTCTGAGACTCAATTTCAAGCTTTGGGTCAAAACCCTAGAAAGAAAACTGGATCTAATGGATCCAGAGGCATATGGTAATGGAGGTTAAAAAGCACAGCACAGCTGACCATGGCTGATTCCTGCCTATTAAGCCAAACCTAAGTTTCATGTTTCATGGATAAAGGCCACGTTAGTATCCATGGCATTAATGAGGTGTAGGGAACTCCAAGGCTACTGACACTAGGAGGGACAGATGAATAGGTGAGATTGCATAATTCCTATTCTCTAGGCACTCCCTGCTTCATGGGTGCAAGCCACTTTGGTGCACATGGCAATGCCTGCCAAAGTCGTGGGTCTTGGGGATGCAAGAGGACACTCTTCTCTCTTTTCCTCATGTACCCCAGGTATCTGCTAGGAAGAGAAGGGAACCAGGGATGCCTGCTCCCCTCTTTCTAGATAGATAGCCATTCATCTACACTCTATACCCCTTCTAAATACATCCTGAACTGCTGGGACTTCTTTGAAAAGTTCTTTCTTTTCCCTTTCTTCTCCTCAGTTCTTTGTTCAGTTAGGTAATTTTGCCTTTGCACTATGGGACTCTTCCCTCAGATGCATCCTCCAAACTAGAAAGAGTTTATTTCCCAAACCTTAAGCTGGTGGGCTTAGGATTGGGCTCAGGGGATGATAACCCAGAAACCCAATGTGCTGGCAAAAGGGTAAAGTGTTTTTTGCCAGTCAGGCTTTTGGCATCCCTCTCTCTGTGCAAACCGGTAAAAGACCTCGGAATTTTTGAGCTGTCCTTACCCCTCCCCTTGTTTCATTTTGATACATGTTTTCTAATAACCCTGTTTGCCTGTTCTCTCTTGCCTTCAGGCCATCAAACTCCAAACAGTCATACAACCAGAGACTCTGATGATGACTCCTTCTGCCAGGAACCTTTAAAAAGGCCTCTGAGGGAGCTCTGACTGCCATTTCTCAAAAACTGCACCCCTTGTCAGCAGGAAGTAGTTAAGATCATCTTCATCCTTACCTTTAATCTAATAGAAGTTAGATTTACTTCTTTAGAGGGCAGAATGAGAACAGGTGGGAGGGGGTCCCTGGAGAATTTCCAATCTGCCTTCCCAATGAGGTGGAGCCTCAGGAAGTTCACGCCCTTTGCAGTGGGGAGGAGCCTGGGCCCACCTCTTCCTATGTGGAATCTGATATTAGAATGGCAGGCAGGAAGCAGTCTAGCAGGGAACTCTGGCCTAGTGGAGGATCCCTAGGCCATATATTTTTCTCCTTTTCACCCAGTAAAACTTCCCTTTACTCACCATTTAAACCATCTTTAAGCCTAAATTTTCATTAAACTCGTCTCTCACAAGCGATGAATCAGGAATGTCAAATGCATTTATTTTGCATAACTCTCTAAACAGTTCATGCCAAGGACTATCTGTGTTTTTCATACTATTAAAAGTAGAGTTCTTAGCATTTTGGGGTCTAATCAGATTGAGCAACCAACTCCAGAAACACCAAACCCAGTGAAAGAACTCCATCCTTAATATTCTGTTCCCCTAGAACCATTCCTGGTACCAAAATCTGTTTTAGTCAGGGTTCCCGAGAGGGACAGAATTAATGGGGCATTTAATAAATATTAACTCCCATGATTACAAGGTCCCACAAGAGGCCATCTGCAGGCTGAGGAGAAAGGAGAGCTAGTCCAAGTTCCAAAACTGAGGAACTTGGATTCCAATGTTCAAGAGCAAGAAATATCCAGCCCTGGAGAAAGATGTGGGCTGGGAGGCTATGCCAGTCTCTGTTTTAACACTTTTCTGCCTGCTTATATTCTAGCTTCATTGGTAGCTGATTAGATTGTGCCCACCCAGATTAAGGGTGGGTCTGCCATTCCCAGCCCACTGACTCAAATGTTAATCTCCTTTGGCAACACCTTCAGAGACATACCCAGGATAAATACTATGTATCTTTCAATCCAATCAAGTTGACACTCAGTGTTAACTATCACACTTATATCTCCAAATATTTTCAAATGTAAATTATTCAGATGATTAAAAAGTCTGTCCTCCACAATCTCAGACTATTAAAAACCAAAATAAAAAACTATACAAAGTGTCAGCAACTAGAAAAAGTTAATAGTGCCTTTTCATATAAAACATACAGTTTAAGGCATTTTTATAAACATTTTTCTATTTTCATTGATATGCCATTATTTCAAAATTATAATTCCTATGTACCTACATATATGGCACATAAATTTTCTACTGTTTTATTCATTAAAAAGTAATTATTAAGTCCTCAATAATTTTTTTTTTTACTTTAACAAAGTAATTTCCCAGTTTTCTAGTTTGTTAGATTAGGAAAATGATTGAGAACTCAATATTTACTTATTGAGGACTCAATAAACTAGTTATACTAGTTTGACAAACCAGACATAATCCTTGCTGTCATGCAATATAAATTGTAATGGCAAAAGAAACAAAATTCGTAAGTGCCATGTCAGATGGTAATAAAGGATGTAAAATAAACAGGTATGTGGGGATAGGAGGTGGATAGTACGACTGTCATGGCATATGGGATGGTCAAGGAACATGTGGCTTTGGAAGAAATCTGGCTCAAGAGTATTTCAGTTTGAAGGGATAGAAATGCCAAAGCACAGTTGGTGTAATCAAAGAGCAGCAAGGAGGCAAGTGTGGCTGGAGCTGAGTGAGCAAGAACAAGGAAGGTTGGGAATAAGCTGGGATCTAGATTATATGTGGCGTTTTAAACCACAGTTAAGAACTTTATGGAAAAACAACAAAAAAAACTCAATCATGATGTTAGTTGATCTAATTACTTGACCTAATTCTTTTCATATAATATGGCTATACAGCATAGGAGCAAATCAGGTTACTAACATGCCTTTAAAATGCTCCTTGGATAAATTTAAAGGTCATAATAATGTGCTTTATAAATATCATATTTACATAAATGTGTATAAATTTACTAAAACTATTGATATTTATCTTTTGAGATTGAATCTTGAGTCTCTAAATACCTCTAACTCTAGGTTGTTTACTCAGAGAGAGTGTAACCTGTTGTGTGGGCTGTGTGGGCAGAGCTGCTGACAGTGTGATTCAGTTCAGTCAAGCCCAATTCTTGCCACTCCCACATACCATGATTAAAAACATTACTATCCCTGCCACAGCGTTGGAAATTACATTATTCAGTGAGTTAAGGCACTGGAGGTTGCTGATAATTTTCTAAATACTCTTTGAGAGGAGAGGCAAATTAATTCATATCTGAGTAAAAATATTTTCAAATCCAATTAGCTGGATAGTCACCCAGTAAGACACTGAGAATGGGGCAGAGGTGAGGTTTCATGAGACCATGAATGTCAAAGTTTGTGGACATGGCATTTCCATGGAAGCTCTATTCAGAAGGGATCCCTGGGCAGCTGAGAATCAGAATGAGAGCAATGGAAATAAAGAGGAAGATGTTTAACTTATATCATTAATTATATTTAGGGTTAACTCTGCTCAGGGAATAACAGCTAGAGTCTGGTAGAAAGTGTTAAGATTGTGAAGCAGACGTGGGTCCCTCAGTAAGCTATGAAGTTGAAGAATCAGACAGTGCAATGCATATGAAAAGACTTTCCTGACTGAGAAGCAGAAGCATATTGTGATGCTTAGCTTACAGTAGGCAATAAATAAATGTGTCACATTAATATTTAAGATTTTCTTAGTTAGAATTATGACATTTAAATGTAGCAACTTTGTCTCAGCCTCACGAAATAAGTCATATCAAAATACTTTTTTTTTACCAGTTATACATACAAAACCATCCCTGAAAATAATTAGTTATCTGAGCCTCATCCTATTTCTAATATTCTCCAACTTCACATCAGTATACCCATCAAAGTTTTTAAAATACTAAACAATTACTGAGTGATGCATACAAAATCCCTTCTAACCTTAAACATATTTCTGAGCATCAGCCCATTCAATGGTGTTTCTCTGAAAATTGTATTTCAATTTTTATAAACCACAATTGGAAGCCTGAAAACCTCTCTTACTTCCTTTACAGAAAGTCGATAAAAGTGAGTAAGAAGAAAAAGAGACTCAGAGAAGTTAACTCCAGCTGTCACTTCTGAAAAGATGGCAAAAAAACGAAAAAAAAACCCATAGTCTGTCACCTCTTTTTCCCAGTTGCAGTGCCAAGGATTCCACAAAAGCGAAGAGAAGACAATTGTTAAGCCTAATACCTGATATAGACCATTTGAAACTTCTGTAGAGAAAGAAGCTGTTTGGGCATTGATAGGAGGATAAATCGACAACCAAAGAGACCATAAATAGAAGGTCTGCTAGGAAAGAAAGCTTACTGGGTGAACATTGTCTTTCCCTTAAGAGATCCCTGCCTGTCCCACTGCAAATGAGAGGCAGAAAACAGAAGTGCCTGTTGGTACTGGCCTGTGATAAATGAACAAGGGCAGGGTAGAGATAGAGGCTTCCTGAGAAGCAAAAATATGAAAAGAGATTCAAGCTATTCTAACTGGCGTGAGATGGTATCTCAGTGTAGTTTTGATATGCATTTCTCTAATGACCAGTGATTATGAGCATTCTTGATGGCCTCATATATGTCTTCTTTTGTAAAGTGTCTGTTCAAATCCTTTGCCCACTTTTGAA
>CAUYLG010039723.1:0-32365 GCA_963573385.1 Cacajao melanocephalus
TAGGTCCTTGAGGAATCGCCACACTGTCTTCCACAATGGTTGAACTAATTTACACTCCCACCAACAGTGTAAAAGTGTTCCTATTTCTCCACATCCTCTCCAGCATCTGTTGTCTCCAGATTTTTTAATGATCGCCATTCCAACTGGCTTGAGATGGTATCTCAATGTAGTTTTGATTTGCATTTCTCTAATGACCAGTGATGATGAGCATTTTTTCATAGGTTTGTTGGCCTCATGTATGTCTTCTTTTGTAAAGTGTCTGTTCATATCCTTCACCCACTTTTGAATGGGCTTGTTTTTTTTTCTTGTAAATCTGTTTAGTTCTTTGTAGATTCTGGATATCAGCCCTTATAGTTTTGAATTTTACTGTCTGTGATTAATCTTTTTTTAATTGTAATTTAGGTTCTGGGGTACATGTGCAGATCATGCAGGATTGTTGCATAGGTACATACATGGCAAGGTGGTTTGCTGCCTTCATCCCCCCATCACCTATATCTGGTATTTCTCCCCTCATTATCCCTCCCCACCCTCCCCACCCCCTCTGTTCCTCCCCTAGTCCCCCCTACTGACCTCAGTGTGTGATGCTCCCCTCCCTGTGTCCACATGTTGTAATTGTTCAACACCCGCCTATGAGTGATAACGTACAGTGTTTGGTTTTTCTGTCAGTTTGCTGAGAATGATGGTTTCCAGATTCATCCATGTCCCTGTGAAGGACACAAACTCACAGTTTTTTTATGGCTGCATAGTATTCCATGGTGTATGTGTGTGACATTTTCTTTATCCAGCCTATTGATAATGGACGTTTGGGTTGGTTCTAGGTCTTGTGATTTAATCTTGATTGACTTTTTGTGATAAATGTAAGTTCTGTGTCTAGATTCATTTTTTTCTCCTTGTAGATGTCCAATTCTCCCAGCAATATTTATTGAAAACACTCTTTTCTCCAGTGTATTGCCTTTGTTTTTCTGTCAAAAATCAGCTGATTAGAGGGTCTATTATGTGGGTCTATTATTGACGCTCTATAAATTTTCTGCTGATCCATTTGTCTATTCTTTTATCATACTACACTGCCTTGATCACTGTAGCTTTATAGTAAGTCTTGAAGTCAGGTAGTGTCCATTCTCTGACTTTGTTCATCTCCTTGAATATTGAGTTGACTATTCTGTGTTTTTTGCCTCTCTGTGTAAACTTTAGAATCAGTTTTTGTGATCAACAAAATAAGATGCTGGGATTTTTATTGGGATTGCATTGAAATTACAGATTAAGTTGTGAATAACTGACATCTTGGCAATATTGAGTTACCTTATCCACGAACATAAACTCTCCTCCATTTATTTAGGCTTTGTTTGACAACTTTCATCAGACTTTTGTAGTTTTCTTTATAGGCTGTACATATTTTGTCAAATTTATATTTATTTCATTTTTAGGAAGTGCTAATGTAAATGGTAATGTGTTTTTAATTGCAAATTCTACTTGTTCATTCCTGGCATATAGGAAAAAAACTGACTTTGGCATATTAACTTTGCATCCTGTAACCTTGTTATATTTACTCATTAGCTCCAGGAGATTTTGTTGTTGTTGATTCTCTCAGATTTTCTACATGGGCAATCATATCATTTATGAAGAAATACATTTTTATTTACTTCTTCCCAAACTAAATATATTTGGTTTCATTTTCTTATCTTTTTGCATTTGATAGGACTTCCAGTATAATGTTAAAATGCAGTAGTGAGAGGAGACACCTTTGCATTTTTCTTGATCTTAGTGGGAAAGTTTCTAGTTTCTCACCATTAGGTATGTTAGCTGTAGGTTTCTTGTAGATGTTCTTTATTCAGCTGAGGATGTTCCTCTCTATTCTAGGTTTTCTCAGTTTTTATCAAAAATGGGTGTTGTTTTTGTCAAATACTTTTTCCATATCCATTAATACGACCATATGATTTTTTTTCTTTTTTAGTCTATTGATGTAGTGGATTATATTAACTTATTTTGATTGTTGAAACAACTTTGCATACCTGAAGCAAATTCCGCTTGGTTGTGATATGCAATTCTTTTTTATACATTGTGAGATTCCTTAATACAAATATCTGTTGAGGATTTTTGCATTTATGTCAATGAGAGGTATTGGTTTGAAGTTTTATTTTTTTATAATGTCTTTGTCTGGTTTTGGTATTAGGGTAATGTTGGTCTCATAGAATGAGTTAGGAAGTATTCCCTTTGCCTTCATCTTCTGAAAGAGATTGTAAAGCATGAGTATAATTTCTTTCTTAAATATTTAGTAGAATCCGCCAGTGAACTCATCTGAGCCTGGTGCCTTCTGTTTTGTAAGGTTAGGAATTATGATTCATTTTTTCAATAGATATGAGCCTATTCAGATTATTTGTATCACTTTTTAATGTTCCTCTAATTGCTTAATTATATACCCCTAAGTTTTTGCGGTTTAGTTACAGTTAATGCTGTAGACAAAATACTGTCACACAAAATGTAAAAATCTTGCAACTGAATTGGTCCATTCACTTCACCACCCTTCACACTATGGTTTTCATGCACATGCACACACATACACACATATATATACTACATTCTATATATATATATGTTATATGATACATATATGTTACACATATGCTATAAGCTATATGTGTTTCTGAAATAAGAAGGGGGAAGTTGAGTTTCTAAATTTTGCCATGTATTTAGCCTTTCTTATGTTATTATTTTGAATCCAGATTTATCTCACTCCAATTTAACAAATCTGCCTTCTTCCAGATTTGTTAAACATTAGAGTCACCTGAGGAAGGTTTTATAAAATAAAGTGCTCAGTGCCCATGACATTACTATAAAATCACAAGTTCATAGGTGAAGCTTAAGCATAGGCCCTTGCAAAATGCTGCCAACATTACCTGATGTGCAACCAGGGTCAAGCAGGCCTGAGCTCTCCCTGAGCTGCCAAATAGCATGACAAATATCCTGGGGCTATCTCACTGTTTTATCCTATTCCTACCCTGTGTGGTATCAAGCTCTTGACATTATATTAACTGATTATTAGTGCTTTCTTATCTTTCCTAAAATGTCCTTCTTCAAACTTCAAAGTCTTCTCTTAAGTCATGAATGTTGGCATTAGAAGACAAATTTGGCCATTCTTTCTTATAGCCTCTATCTTGCCATTTGACTCTTCCTATGATGTATCTTTAGGTTATCCAGCACTGTCTACCCATCCCAAAAACTCTTTCATTCATTCTTTACAAAAAGTATGTGTTACTTCTAAACTTCACCCTTATGGATATCACAGTGACGTGAGAGGCATGAAGCAATGTGGTAAATAGTGTGCTTTCTTGAGTCAAGTGGTCTCAGTTCAAAACTCGTCTTGACCTCTGATGAAATTGATAACAGACAAGCAACTTAACTTTTCTGTCTCTCAGTTTCCTCATATGTAAAATAGGGATAGTAATAGTTCGAACTCATAAAGTTTTAGATAAATTTGATATGCATTGTTTAGCATAATATGTAACACTAAGAAAGTTCAAATCAATAATAGCTAGTTATTGCCATTATTAAGACAGAAATGGTCCTAGAGCTTACTAGGCCAGTACTAACCTAAGTGTGGTCCAGAGAGTGCTACCTATCCTTGATGAGACAGGGAGCTTGTAACAGAATGTAAACCAAATCATCACTAAGCACACTGTTGAATACAGCTGACGTTTATTGTCTTTTTCTTTTTCTTTTCTTTCTTTCTTTCTTTTTTTTTTTTTTTGACAATGTCTCGCTCTATCACCAGGCTGGACTGCAGGGACGTGATCTTGGCTCACTCCAACCTCTGCCTCTGGGTTCAAGCGATTCTCCTGCCTCAACCTCCCAAGTAGCTGGGACTACAGGAACTCACCACTGTGCCCAGCTAATTTTTGTATTTTTAGTAGAGATGGGGTTTCACCATGTCAGCCAGGATGGTCTTGATCTCTTGACCTTGCGATCCACCTGCCTCGGCCTCCCAAAGTGCTGGGATTGTAGGTGTGAGGCACTGTGCCTGGCCCAGCTGACATTTATTTTCTAGCAAGACTTTCTCATCAATGAAGGAGGTAGATGCTGCATTGATGTACATTCTACAGCAAGTGTCTCATTTTGTAACCAACTAATACTTTAAGGAGCACTTATCCTGAGGACCTATAGCCTCCCTGGTGTAGCTAGGGAGTGGAAATTGTTCTGGGCTTGAAGGCAGAAACCCTGATGCCAGTTTTAGCTCTGTCACTGGCAGGCAAAGTAACTTCAAATAGGCCATGTAAACTCTGAACCTCTAATTATTCATCTGTAAGATGGAAATAATCACCTCTCTCTCCTTCCTTCTTCCCACCATGAGTTTCATGTGCACTAGAGGGCTGCAACAGTGCCAGGAGGTACTTTGAGGCCTCTACCTGGGAGAGTAAGCCAAATCAGCTCCTGGGGTCCTATAATGTAAGCAGCTCTCCAGAGCTTCAGACAGAGCTCTGCAGCAGAGTTAAGAAGAATGAATCTTGCTACCAGCTTCCTGCATGCAAAATCCAGACTTTGTGACTCCCACTCTCAGGTTAAATAGAGGTAACCAAAGGCAACCAAAGTCATCGTTCATTCTCTTTCAAATAATGTTTTGTGTTCAAGCTAAGTGCCTTCCACTTAAAGGGTACTTTGTAATTTGAGGCATGGCAATGGCATAGGCCACCCATTACTTAAAATCTTCCCAAATGTACAAACATTATTAGTACAAGCATGGAACAGAAAGAAAATAAAATTATGCAGCTGGTGGATAATGAGGAGGACATTGAGGCTCAAAGCACCAAGTACATCCTCGGAGGCAATCAGCCAATCCAAGAAAACATTAGGCCCATTCTGTCACTAGAACACTAAGGTAGTTCTTGGAATCAGTAATATAGCAGCACTAATGGCTTCAAAAAGTACATTTTCTCTCCAATCATTAACCCCCAGAAAAAGAACTGCGTGGACCTCTTTACTGCTTAAGCACATTCATTAGATAAAATGTACAAGTTAACTTCTCAGAAGAAGACCATAATCTGAGTACATGAATTCTGTCTCCTCCACCCTCCTCCACTCCGGAAGTCCTCCACCTGGCAACAGCTGTGAATTCTTTTGCTAGGTAGCCGTTTGGACCTACATGACAACATCGCTGTTTATACTCTCAGGTTATCTACTGCCCACTAGCTGAGGGATTCAGCCAGCTAACAGAGAGAGAGAGGCCAGACACAGGGGGAAAGAGGAATTGCAAAAATGCTGCTTCTGCTTTTGCTTCTGCTGCTGCTGTTGCTGCTCAGGAAAAGGTGGATGGTTTTCAATAACAAACTAGTAACCTGTTGACATAGTATGTCAAACTCCATGGAGGAATTTTTAAATATACAGTCTCATTTGATCCTGACAAAAGTGCTATTATTAATCTCATCTGAAATGTTAGGAAACAGAGGCAAGGAAGGTAAATAAATTACCCAAGGTCACGTAACTAGTGAGTAGCTTAGCCAGAATTAGAAAGTAGATCCCTGACCCCAAGCCCAGGGCTGTTTCCACTAGACCGTGGTTATCAATATTTGTCCTCATGTAATGTCTTCAGTGACTATCCAAAGGCAAACCCTAATAATTATAGCTCCCATAGTGTAAGTGCCTCTCTGAGATAAGGCAGCTTATGACCAGGGTCTCAGGGGCCTCTCTCAGCTCTTGCTTTGGAGCCTAAGTGGGATGGCAACTTGTTTGCAAAAACATGACCCCCAGAACTCCTATCCTCCATTGTCATCCTAGAAACTGCCTCCCTGATTGTCTGGCAAATTAATTTCTGTCTGTCTTGAGCTCCCATTGCATCTGCAGTATAGTAAGAAGTACAGTGGAGCTCGGCTAGGGTGGGTAGCTGGGAGAAAGCATCGTCAGTATGGAACTGAGTTTGGCTTTGATTTGGGAAGCTAGGTTGTTTGTATAAACCCCTACAGTCCCTGTGTTGCCCCTATCATGGCATTTAGTTGGTTGTATAAATTGCTTTTCCCATAAGACCATAAGCTTCTGGATAATATGGACTCTCTTTCTCCTCTTTGTGACTTTGGCATCACATAATGAGCATTCAATAAGTATATGTGAACAAGTTCATGACCAGCTGGCCAGCTACTGCCTATGCATTTCCTTGCAGCTTCAGATCACTGGTTCAGCAGAGAGTTTGTTTTGGGAAAGCAGTATGAGGTATCAACAAATATCGTGGATGGGTGACATGGAGATAGTCTTTGCCCAACGTGTATATATCAAGGGTCCATTTGACAGATATTCCCTCAGACCACAGTAGCCTACCCAAGGCCAATTGGAGCAAGCCCTGCACAAATAAAACTATCCCTTCTGCAGGCAACCTGACCAGCCACGTTCCTGTGTGTGGCAGCCATCCATCTGGGACAGCTGGCTCCACCACTAGTGCTTGTATTAAGAAGCCCTAGTATGAGTGGGCAGGCCACTGGGAGGAGAATGTAGATGTTTAAGCACTAAGAGGTTTTCAACCAGGTTTGGGAGCAGAAAGAAGCTGTGGAATAAGACTTATGTCAGGGAGTAGAATGGCCAAAGCATAGCATAACAAATATTTCATTTTCAACTCTACAGTGAAATTCCTACATCAGTGATAAAAAGAAATGTTAGCGTATTTACTTTTCTCTGTCCTCCAAAAGCTTTTGATTGAGTTGAGGGTTACAGACAAATGATTCATAAGGAAAAATTGAGGCACAATTTATGACAGTCTGCAATTAAGTGCTAAATTATCTGGCACAGGCCTTAAGTGCTGCAGGAATCCAGAGAAAGGGCAGTCAATGAAGGCTGAGTAATTCGTGGGTGGGTGGAGCACTGACGTCTGAGAATCTATAATATCACTCTAATCAGCACAGATTTCCTGGAGGAGGTGGGATTGGCACTGGACCTTAAAAGATGAGAAGGGCTGGGCTTTAAGGAAGGAATGGGCTCTGGTTCAGGGCACAAGGAATGGTGGAGCAAAGGCAAGGAGGCAGATGGAGATTACATCCCACCACAGAGGTCTGACTCTGACAGGGGAGGAGTACGGTGTACAAGGAATCAGAGTGGTCATATGGCTGGCTGCCAGGGCAGGGATGATGTGGAAATCAGGCTCAGTGCCTCTGGGTAAGTGGGCTAGGTTGCAGCTGTGGCCAGGTGAATCTACACCTCAACAAACAAATTCCCTTGCAAAGGTGAATTTCCTGGGGAGTCTGCAACAGGGTTTCCCCCTTTCAGGACCTCTCATCCCTGTATAGGCAAAGTCTTATTCAATGCCCACAACAACTCTGGGAGGAAAGGAGAGATTTCTAAGGAGTCATAAACTCCAAATACACATGGCGTGAGAGGAGAGAGCAGAGTGAGTTAGAAGGTCACCTCTCTCCTGAATTTCAAGGCAAGCACTCTGAGAAGGAACAGAGGTAGCAGATGTCAGCCTGTACTTCCAGGAATCTAGAATTACATACAACTCAGAATTCCTCACATTGTTCACTCCCTGCAAATGCACCTGGTTAACAAAAACAATAATACTATCATCGATTGAGTGCCTACACTGTGCTGGGTACTTTAAAGGAAATAATCCATTTCATCGTCACAATAATATTGTGAAGTGTGGAGTTACCATCTTTATTCTACAGATGAAGGAACTAAGGCACAGAGAGGTTAAATACTTTGTCAAAGTTCACATGACTAGTAAATGGCAGTCAAGATTCCAAACCAGGTAGCCTCTCCTTCCCCTATCTCTCTTGCTTCATTCCACAAGCAGCTGCCCTCTGGGTAGATAGATTTGCAATGGCTCCCCAAACGGAAACATTTTATTGATTGCCTATTAAGAGACTCAAGACTCCAAAGAGATGTGGTCTGACCAGAAACAGTGGAGTGGGTAAGAATGTCATGGCTCAGAGCCAGTGTTTCTATTTTCCCACTTGCTACTGTGGCCCTCAGCCCAATCAGCAGCAGCAGAAAACAACCTGGCACCTCCTTGGGACCTCAACCCCACATTCTCCATTTGAATACCCTGAGAGTCCTATGGGAAGAGGGAGGACACAACTGTGGGCCTGGAAGGAAGGAGGAGGAGACACAATAATGTTGCCAGAGGCCAGGGAAGGAGGCAAGGGGAGGAGAGTATTAATGAATTCAGGGAATCATGACCAAGGGTATAGGAGAATGACATCCCACAGGCAGAGAAGGGGAAAGGTCATGAGGTGCAAGCCTTTTAGCAGAGCCCAGACTGACGGGCAGAGAGTGAGATCAAACAAGCTGCAGTGAGATCCAAATGACACCTCAAAGCAGCCCTTGTGGGAACAGTGAGCTGCCTTGATTTTGGACAATGAACGGTGATTTCCAGACTGGTATCCAACATAGAGACACTGTAGGCACCTGAAGCAAGGTCCACTGCAGCAGACTCTAAGCTCCGTGCTTCACAGACAGCTGTGTTCCGACCCTTTTGCTGTGCCATGGACCCTTAGCTGAATAATGAAGCCCATGGATCCCTTCTGACGATACAACTTTAAATGCATAAAAATGCACAAGGTTATAATGAAAACAAATTATATCCAAATATTAAACAAAACTTGTACCAGATACTAACATAAATGTTTATTAATGCATGAAATCAAATCTAGTGGTGAGTCTAACAACTACTGTAATTTCAAAATACTGTCCATTATAAAGGCTGTCTGGAGATAGCTACAATAATGATGTGATATGAAAATCTCTCTGATTTATCTCACTGGCAAAGCGTCACATGCTACTAATGCTACTGTGATTCATTGTCTATATTCAAAATGGAATGAAATGAGAAATTTCAATTAGAAGTTAATGAAAATAGAAATTCATTTTTTCCCTCCCAGGATCACAGGGGTCCTGTTTGATGGGCAATGGAAATTCATTAGTCTTGGGACCAGATGACTAGAGAGTGAGTCTCATGTTTCCTACCCATCATGTGTTTTGAAAGTGTTATCTGAATTTGATGGTCAACTCACAAAATAACTCTGTTCTTCCCTCTCTCAAGCATTCATGAGAAGGTGGGCCTGCTGAGTTCTCAGCCACAGTTCTGGAGACCAGGTAGGAGGAAGTTCAATCCCAAGGCCAAGTCCAAATCCAACAACCTTCCAGCTCCTATATAGATCTTCATGCTCACAGGACCATCCTTGCTGGATATGGAACGGGGTTTCTCCTATGCTTTGTCAACTGGTTCCAGAGGCCATGACTGAACAAGAATTCAGACAAAGGTCACAAATCTTTCTCGTTTGAGTAAGCCAGCCCCACCCTAGTGGAGTCCTGTGAAGCAAACACACACATCTGGCTGGATACAGCATGGAATGCTTATTACAAAATCAGTTATACTTTTACAGTAAGCCCCAGGGAGTTTGGCAGATAAAGCAAATGACAGAAAATGAGATTGAGAGTAAGAGAGCCAGGGAGAGCGAGAGAGAGAGAGAGAGAGAGAAAGGGGGTGGGGCAAGAGAACAAGAAAGAATGAATCTTAGAGAATAAAATTTGAAAGAGGCCTCAGAGGCCCTGTAGCTCGGCTTCTTTGTTTCTGTTGGAGATACCAAGGCTCAGAAAAGGGACATGCCCTAGTGGGGCCCCTGAGTAGCTCAGTGCTGAGTCACTGGCTAATTTCTTGCTTTTTACCCTTGGCGACTCAAGTCTGTTTGACCAGAGATGAATCAATTGGCTTGGAAGATGCTTCTGGAAGCACTATTCAAATTGGCCAACAGCTCCTCCATGCTGCTGTATCTGTCATAACAAACACGAGAATAAATAATGCAGCCTTGAGCAGAGGCAGCCAGAAATGCCTGTATGGATGCCAGAAGTAGCCAGGGATCCCCTTTGGAGCAGGCTGGGGCCCTCAGGAGGCTCCCAGCTGCTGGATCTGGCCATGACCACAGAGACCACGAAGTGTGAGTGCAGCTGAGGCTTTTTGCGTGTATAATTTCCTTCTCTGATTTCTAGATGAGTTAATGAAAAGATTATAGTCATCATCATTATCAGCAGCATCATTGTTTTGCATTTTCATTACTTACGTGGTTTTTAACCCCACATAGGTTGGTGGGCCTCAGTCCTTACTTGCATCCAGGACCAAATGGATCACTGGGCCAGTGCAGGACTCCAAACTCCAGCTCTGCTTTCAGGCCCCGCTCTGCCTCTTACCAGCTGAATGGGATGACTTGAGTGAATTTCCAAGCTTCCTGAATCTCAGTCCCCAACTTGCAGAATGGAGAACCGAACCTCTAGCTCGTGAGCTGATGTGACAACAGGTTCTGATTGCTGTTCACCACTCTCTCTCTTTGTGTGGGGATTACCTACATAGTGCCTATTGGGGTCATATTGCTTTCTTGTTTGCAAGAGGGAGCACTTGACAGAGGCACCAGCACATTCAAAAGAGAAATCTGAGAAGACTGTAATTTTCTACTTTTTCTTCTTATACAAAAGGGGAAATGATTTACTGCATTGCTCCCCAGAGCTTGATGTCAGCTGGCTGTAGCCACTGCTACATTAGGGAGTGACAAATATGAAGCTTGCCATCAGAGTTTATGAACAATTTATGAGAGCAAAATATGCATCAAGCTCTGATCTTTCAGGCCAGGAAGTTAGGGCAGGGGAAAGGCCAGAGGTCACCTAGCCAGCCTCCTGCCTCTGACCATACACATTTCAGCTTTACACTAAGGCCAAATGACCAGCAGCTATAAACATGATGTAGGAAGGAAGAATGTCTTGCTGAGCACTGCAATCTACAAACCAACCTCCATCCAAAGGTAGAAGTTTGAAGAGAAAGAGCACAGGCCCTGGAATCAGACATAAATACCCCTCCCAGTGCTGCCACTTAAGATCTGTGCAACTTTGCATCATTCCCTTTCCTTCTATGAACAGAAGTTTCTCCAGTGACCTTCAAGTTGGTCCACAGCCTTGACCTTTATCCTATCTCCTGTCATCCAGGTACCTACTAGAGACTCCTATGCGGCTCACCTCTGAACTCGAGTCTTTTCTTAAGTGAGTCCTGCTCCTCTTCCTTTGCATGCACATCCATCAACCTACCTACATTCATCGTCATAGACTCTGCCTTCCCCTGGTCATTTTAGATGGTCTCTGATCTTAGAGCAGCCACTCCAATTGTGCCCTTGATCCTGTACTTTTTTAAACCTACTCAAGGTCTTCACTATACTGGTTTTCTCCTCTATACGCATCATGTAACTTTCCCTCTCTACTAGATCATCTCCATCCACATGCAAACATAGCTTCTATCTACCGTCTTCAGAAGATCCAAATCTTGATCCCTAGTCTCCTGCAGCTACCACTTTTCTTAACCCAGATAGAGCCAAACACCTGCAAAGAGTTGTGTTTCTTTCTGGCTCTTCTTCTGTGTTTCAAATTGTCTCCCCATTCTTGTCAGCTTCTGATCCACCACTTCACTGAAATGGTTCTTAACTAGGCAAAAATGAGTTCAATCAGCAAAAGCCCACATCTTCCTGAAGCTTATGATTACTCCTGTCCTCATCACTCTAGACCTTCCAACAGCATTTGACATGACACTCCTTTATTCTTAAAATATTCTCTTCTCTGGGCAAGACCTAGAATTACTCTCACTTGGTTTTCAACTGATTTGTAGCTTCTTCCTCCCAGTTTCTTTTACTGGAGCTTCTTCTTATTTTTGTTGTCTGTCTGAATGTTGAAGTGCCCCAGGGCTCCATCCTTGACCTTCCCTATTTCATCTATGTTCCCTCCCTAGAGATCGCTTGATTTGCAGTACTGTTTGGGTAATGATAATTTTCAAATTTATCTCTCTGTCATGAACTCTTCTCTGAATATTGGACTCACGTATCAAACTACCTACTTGTCATCTCCAAGTGGGTATATGATACACATCTCAGACTTCACATACTCAAAACACAATTCTTGATTAGCCACTTTCTGCCATCACTAAGTTTGTTCCTCCCTCAATTTCTCCCCATCTCAATAGAGGCTACCACCATCTACTCATTTGTTCTGAGTTCCCTCAAAATTATGAATCAAACTTGACTCCTCTCTATCAATCACTTCTCATAGCTTAACAATTGACAAGTGCTGTGAGCAATATCTTCAATATCTAGCATTCAACCACTACCCACCACCTCTACTGTCACTGCTGTGTTCCAAGCCACCATTATCTCCACCCTGGATTATTGCAATATAGTCTCATCTAGTCAAATCTGACTACTGACTCCACTACTCACTCCACTGAACTTGAACATTACCAGTGACCTCCACATTACTAAATCCATTGGTCACTTCTCTTTCATCTTGCTTGATCTTTTAGGAACATTGGGAAGAAGAATCCACAAGCTTGTCTTGTTTCTTTTATATCTCTCTGTATATTTATTGTCAGCCTCCTCTGTTGGCCCTTCCTTCTTTACTGTACTTAAACCTCTATCTCTAGTTCAGACATCAGCTCTGAGCTTCAGACCTACATATCCAATTGTCTACTAGCTATTTTCTCTTAAATGTACCAGAAAATGCCTCAATGTCCAAAATTGAATTCTTGATCTTCTTCCCAGGGCTTTTTGACCCCCAGTGACCCCCATCCACTATGCTACCTAAGCAGCAAACCTGGGAATCACCTTTGACACCTCTTCCTCCTTTACCACATATATCCAATCAGTCCCTAAGTCTAGGACATTCTACCTCTCCCTGGTCTCTTAGCTTTAACTCCTTCTCCCCATCTGTTTTAGTGGCACTTTTTAAGTCCAGGTTATAATCATCTGTCGCCTGGACTTCTGCAACTGCCTCCTCTCTGGCGTCCTCACTTCCACTTTTGCCACTCTTCTGTCCTCTCTGCATGCTGCAGGAAAAGGGATCTTCTGAAAACATGGAGATGGATGGTAACCCTTCTGTGCTCTACTCCCTCAGGGGCTTCCTCCTCAGTGTTCCTAGAATCAAGTTTAAGCTCCTGAAATTGGCATTCAAGGCACTGCAGGATCTGATCTTGGGCAACTTCAGCCTGTCTTCCTCCCACCACTCCTTGCATCTGAGGTCCCAGCCTCACCAGAGCACTCATGCAGTCATACCCAAATATTTTTTCCCAGGACTAGGGGGTCCTCAAATGCAGGAGTCTTATCTGGGTTGCTTTGTAATCTGTGCCCCTTATGTGTGCGTCCGTATGTATAGGAGGCACACATGTACAGAAGACACACACAGTCAGTTTCATGTTTTCCTCCTTCTGTCTCCACAGCCCCTGTCTATGTACAATCCTGGCCTGCTTGTAGTTTTCTCACCCTTAAAAATATCAGAATTTTGTTGTCAAATCTCATCAATAAATTCCATATGTATTATATTGTTTCTGATACTTTTGTGGTGGTATTAGTGTTTTGTTGCATTGTGTTTTACGTTATTGCTATAGTGTCGTGGCTGCCAGCACCTGGAGACCTAATCGAAATTCTTTGAGAGCCTGTCACCAGTCAGGCACATAGCAGCAGAACAACAACCACAACCACTGTATTTGCACAGCACTTTACACTGTAAAAGACTTTTCTCCCATTTTCCCACCACAGGCTCCTTCCACCATTCAATGATGTAGGGAAGACAAGGACTCCACTATTCTCATTTGGCAGATGAGGAAACTGATGCACTACGAAGGTTGGAAGGGTCACTAATGCCTCTCAGAAAAATTCTACTTCCTGAACAGGAGGTCAAGGTAGCTGCCAGCAAGAGACTGGGCTAGGGTGAGACAAGCAAGGTACTGAGGGTGTGAAATTTAAAGATACATTTACTTTCAGGGTCATGCAAGTTCAGGTTTGCTGCCAGACAGTGAGCACCTGCAGGAGGAGAGGTAGACCCCAGAGTGGCCCCATGGGAAGATAGCTATTACCAGAGTCCTAAGCAGGAGGAAGAACCCTAGCCTAGGACTCCAAAAGCAGCTTCCCAACTGACTTACTGGGTACCTTTGGGTCAATCTCTCCTCCTCTCAGGGTCTTGGAGTCCCCAAAAACACACCGAGATTTCACATTCTCTGTCTTGTGAGGTAGTTAGTTTTTTTTCCAAGCTCTCCTCTGTAAGTCTGGTTCCCCGTCCAGCCCTGAGCCCAGAAGACAGCTAGTGCTAGGGAGCTACTATTATCAGCCCCTTAAAAATCCACTCTGCATGAATCTGAGCAAGCTGTTGTGCATAGAAGGTTTGATTTAAGGCCATTTAAATAAGCCCCAATTCATCATCCTGAAGGCCTTTGAAGAAAAGACAAGTGCCATTTTCTAAATGACATTATGCAATCAAGCCTTTTGCAGGCAGCCCGGCAGGTCCACATGCCCATACACGTGCCCAGACTACTATATCTCACATCTTGCTGAGTGTGCCTGGGCTCCCTTTACCATAGAGCCCTGATGGGATGGGGGCTGCTGAGGAGGATGCAGGAAAGAGACTAGGAGCCCTAACAGTGAGACAAAACAAAGAACAGGCATTCTGTGAAAAGCTGTAGAAAATCCCATGGCAAGGAGACCCTACCTGACCCAGGATCATTCTTGTCTGTTAGGAGCTTGAACCTGTTCCTTGAGTTCCCTTTCCCTATAGAGCAGACACTCAAGGCAGCCTTCTAAGAGGACTATTGTCCCTGGAATGCAGTGCTAAGACCAGTGACTTAGGAGCCAGGTTTGAATCTTGGCTTCAGTACTTCTTAGCTCTGTGACCCTGGGAAGATGAGCAGCAGCTTTGTGCCTCAGTTGCCTCATCTTTAAACTGAAGGTACTAATAGTATGTCAATTTCGTAGAATTTTGTGAAAAATGCTGTGCTATCCATAAAGCTCTGAGAATGGGGCTTAATGTGTAGTAAGCTTTATATCCGTATTATGATTCTTGTCATGTTCACAGCACCACAAACAGGAGTGGCAAGTGTGGGAGCTGGAAAGGAAGCTGGGGATTCCTCTAGACCATGGGGTGTGGGAGAAGCAGAGCAAGGTCTGGAACATGAAGGCCTGATCTGAAATCCTGGCTTCACTTTTCTAGAGCCATGAGCTTTGGGCCAGACTGAGTACAGACTGAACCTCCTTCCCCAGCTCTAAAAGACGTGCGGACTCCCCAGCTCAGGGGTTCTTTGTAGAGATTGATGAATAAAGAGATGGGACACTGCTTTATACCAGGCAACACATAAAAGTACCCAGCAGGGTACATGTGATAACACGGGCTCTTGTTTCCCAGGCTGTGCTATTGGTAGGACCTCCCTAAGAAACAGCCTGCCTTCCAGCCATAGGCCTAGCACTCAGAAATGCTCCTTTTGTATATTTTAAAGAGCAATCATCAGAGTCTCATGTTCAGCCTGAGCTCTTTCAGATATCTGGCCAAAAAAAAAAGGTTGTTAGGCCCTTGCAGTTGTCTCACAGTGGGGACCAGCCACAGTAAACCTGGGCCACAGTGGCCAGCCTGTGCATGTTAACTGATGCCTGCCTGTGGCATGCTGAGAGGGTGAGAAATGGCCCAAGTTAGAAGCACCACATTAAGCCTTGACTGCCTTTGTCTACCCAGAAGTTATCACTCTCAGGTGCTGACTTTAGATTGGCATGGAAGCATGGGAAATGGTCCAAGTGCAGAGCCCCACTTTTAGCCTATAACTCTTGCAAGTGGCTGGGTTTTTCTGTGATCTCTTGCCCTATAAGTCTGCTCTTCCTCAACTGCCCTAAGCCAAACCTCTTCCTCTCCCATGTGATGAAGGACAGGAGAGTGTGGGAGGGGTTCCAGCAGCCTGGGACCTCCTTGAGTAAGCACAGGAACCCTCACTCTCACAAGCAATAAGCTCTATTTTACCTGGCAGTCTAGCAGGGCACAGCTCTACTTCCTGAGCCCTCATAAAGAACCACCTTCTGTCACATCACATTGTGAGGTCACGAATCATCTCCCCCTAGACCAGCTGCAGGAGCCTCAGTGGTGCGTGGGCACATTTCCCCCTCCATATCTCCCCACTCTCCAGCCCAGCTACATCAGGATGAAGCTCTCCATCAGAAGTTGATTAGATTTGGGGAGTGTTTTTTTCCAGACCTAATTGTTCCTTAATTCTTTTAATTTCACTACCTTTAAAGATTACAAGTAACAACTGGCACTTGATAAATAATGAAGAACATTAGTAATTAATCGAGTTTTCAAGTGGCTCTGCTTTTGTGGCAATTTTTAAAAATATATATGTAATTTAAAATCTGCAACTTAAAATCTGAGGAAGCAGAGACCCTTCCAAATGGTGCATGAGACCCCTATCAAGGGATCAGGCAATGCAAAAAGCTAAGTAAGGCCCCCAAACACCAAGGGGAAAGAATGTGTTCATTTATTCATTTGCTTATTCACTCAATCACACATTTGCTTGGTCATTAAGTTAGTTAACTTACTCTATCACTCATTCATTCACTCCTTCATTTATTTTTTTCCCATTCTTCCTGTCTGCTTACTCACCGGTTCACACACGGACAAAACCATTCCCTCCCTCCCTTCCTCACTCTATACCACCCATAGCTCCATGGTGACTTAGGACTTTAGCTGATTTTATAGATTTTCTCTAAAAGTACCTTAGTGTTCAAAGAAAATGATGAGCTTTCATACAATTGGCCAGCTTGAACCACACTCTTTTCATTCAATACACACTGCTTGACAGGTCACTATGTGCAGAGGTAGAAAGAGACAGATGACATTAACCACATCCTCATCTGGCTCACAGTCAACTTGAGGAGATAAGCATTTTCACAAATGTTTATATTAGATACAAGAATCCAAAAGAGGAAGTACATGACTCTAGCAGAAAGGCTGCATGCAGGCTTCCATTCAGTGAACTTCCCTGAGCATTTACTAGGCATCAGGCCCTGGGAATACAAAAAGAACTAAGACATGACTTTGCCTTTATGGAGCTCAAAATCCAAAGGTGGAAAAAGACACACAGGGCCAAACAATTGCCATAAAATATGGGAGGTTCTGGGTTGCTGGGAGACAGTGGAAAGATCAAGTAGTGATGAGCTCTTGATTGTGAAAGCATCAACCCTGGTCTCAGGTCTTGAAGGAGGGGTAGGATTTTGTTTGACAAAGGTAGATAAAAGGAGAATGCTTCAAGTATGATCCATGGGTAGAAAACACAAGGTATATTTGAAGAACAGTAGAGTCCTAATTTTCTAAAGCAGAGGATATGTGTGAGGGAGTTGGTGGAAATAAGGCTTAGCCCTTGAGTAAGGTTTTTAATGTCCATTGGGATTTTATTGTGTGGGTAAGAGGAGGAGATATGGATGGCTTTTGAGCAGACTTGTGTTATGATGACAACTGGGCTCAAGAGATGAATTTGGAAGTGAGATCAGAGAGATCATAGAGCCCCGGGGCAATCAGATCCTTGAAGAAGCCAGAGGCTACTGATGTACTGAAGTAGGACAGTAGGGACACAAAAGCAGAGGTAAACCTGAATGTGAGTGCTGCAGGGAGGCTGAATCAACAAAACAGTCTTAACGGGAAAGATGAGAGTGAGCTAGTCAGAAATACTCAAGAGGTTTTTTTAGAATGGGATACCAAGAGTATAGTGGTACCATTACAAAGAGATAGAGAGAGAGACAGAGAGAGAGAGAGAGAGAGAAAAGCAGAAAGAACAAGGGAAAAGGATGATGGGTTTGTGGTAGATACATTAAGGAGCCCGAGGAACAGTCAAATGAAAGTGTTCAGCACCCAACTGGACAATAGGCTTAGAGCACAATAAGGAGGCCTAAATGATTAGAGATAGATATTTGTGTCACATTGATTAGCCTCTTGACCAAAAAAGCTTAACATTGGGTGCATAAGTGAACTTCTGGAAGCCTGTAAGATATATCCTGGTGGTAGAATTGACATGTCTTGGAGGTGGGTTAGATGTTGGTGGAAGAGGAATCTTTCAGGTGTCTGTGAGGAAATATGATTGGTTAATAATGTCATTTACACAGGTGAGGAACAGTAGAGGAGGACAGGGCAGGGGACTTGTGTAGAAAGGAACATGAGTTAAGGGTTAGATATGATGAATTCAGGATGCTTGTAGGCTATCCAACTGAAGATGTCTACTAGGCATTGGTTACATGGATCTGGAGGCTTGAAATAAGGCCTGGGCTGAAAATTGATTTGGGGTGGTTAAGGCCAAATGAATAGATTAGAGCATACAGGAAGAGTGTGGAAAGTGAGAGGAGCAGATAATTTTGGAACTGATTAAGAGTCAAAAATGAATTCCCAATGCCTGACTTCATTATATAGACTGATGATGGTGTTTGTTTCTTTAAAAAAAAAAGAAAAACAAACACTTTGAGGGATTTGGGAGGAGTGTGAACATGAGAAGTTCCATTTGACCCAAATAGGATTATAGGTGGTTGTAGGATATGCAAGCGGAGATTCTCAAGTATCTCTATATCTGACTCTGGAGCTTAGGAAGGAGAATTGAACTGAGACAGATTCTTGAGTTTATCACAGAGGTGATGACTGAAGCTGGGATGTAGGTGTGGTGTCTAAGAGAAAGAAAGAAGCTGTCCAAGAAGGGTATGTGGACAAGCAGCTTGCTGTACAATGGGAGCTAAGAAATAAGAGTGGCTCTAGGAAAAACTAGAACATGAGGCTGAACAACTTCTGCAGAACAAAGCTTGGCATGTTGACAATGAGAGAGTTATGAGCACCCCTGGGGGAAGTGGGGATGAGAGCAGATTCTGAGGCCTTAAGAAGTTGCAAGGGGGAATAGGAGGCATCACATATAGACCTACTCTTGCAAAATTTCAATCACAAGGAGAGAGGCAAGCTTCACCAAAAGTGGAGTTTTCTTTTTAAGATGAGGGAGATTAAAATGGTTCCAGGCTTAGGAGAAAGGAAGAGATTGAAAATTCTGGAGAGAAGGGACAACCGATAGCGAGAGTCTGGGTTGGACACAGGGGTATCAACATCAGAGGCCAATAAAAAGCAAATGTTTTGGCAAATATGCAATTGCAGGGAGGGGAATCTCAGACAAATTACCAAAAGGCATGGTGGATCAGTCTGAGGATTTACTTGATCTACTCTACACTCACTCATCAACAATTACACATAATACACATAATCATTCTTAGATCCTAGACATTATTACTATCATTAGTTCTGAACATTGCTCTGGGTGGTTGGATCAGAGGTGACAAATTTCCAGGCCACATGGAAACAGGACATTTGCACATCTCCATTTCTAGGGAGGAGCAGGATAGAGCTCTGGAGCATTAGTTGCCTCCTTCCTGCCCTGTAGCCCCTCCCATACTGCCTTCCACCTATTCCTTCTCCAGGCACCTTAGGCCCAGGGCTGCCTGGCAGCAGCTCACTCGGAGGAAGTCAGAGGGAACCAGAAGCACATGATCAAATGTGTTGCTCTTTTGGAGGAAGTGAGAGAAATCTTCTTTGAAGATTTCTAAGGCTAAGAAGAGAGAAGGTGACAGGCCAAGTAGATTCAGAGAGGAAGGGCAGAGGAAAGGGCACTCAGCAGGTCTGCTCAACAGCAGGCAGGCAGTCAGCCATGGAGAGAGAATATGTGTGTGTGTGACATGAATGGAGATCATCCCCCATGTTCCCAGTACCCCACAACTTTTCTCAGTACCAGAGGTGTGAATTCCTAACTGACTACAGTCCCCATGGTGGCTCTCTCGCATGTCCACTGCTCAGAGGGTGGTGCCAATATTTGGAGGCACTCCTCTGTCTCTCCCACCACCACTCCCACATAGAGCCCAGGACATCATAGAGACAACTGGTACAGTGTGTGAAAGAATTGACTTTGAAGCAGACCACTGAATTGTTCCATGCCTGTTTCTTTGTCTGCAAAATGGGACTAATGATGCTTACCTTGAAGAGGCATAAGGATTAAAAGAGATAATCCACACAAAACAACTCTCTTTGTTAATTAATCTTTCTTCAGAAGTCACTAAAATCTCATCAGGGGAAACAAGACCACAGTATTTGATTCACTTCAGCTTGGAAACAAGCAGATCTTAACATCTCATTAGGTATTCCCAATACAGTTTTATCCCCCAACCAACACAATTGATGTTTTCTGACTAACAAGAAAAAATATGTGATTCACAGTGACTACCAATTTCTCTTCTGCTCCATGGGGGATTCGGCATTTTTGTTCTGTTGTGTGGGAGGAAATCCAGCCTGATTGTCACGTACCCAGTGTCTCCCATGGTGGCACTCTGTGGGTTGCCTTGTTGAGCACAAACTCCAAATCAGGAATGGCTACATAATTTGTGGCACCCAGCACAAAATGAAAACGCAGGGCCCCTTCTTGAAATTATTAAGAATTTCAAGATAGCAACAGTAGAGCATTAAACCCAGCATGGGACTCTCCTAAGCACAGGGCTTTGTGGAACTACACTGATCACACACCTGTGATGTTGGCCATGCCCTGAATCCATACCCAGTGTCCTGATCTTGGTGAAGGACAGCCCCCAACAAAGTAATAGGTTCATCTGAAAAGAGTGTGCACTGGAAGAGATGCCACTAGGCAAAGAGCTCGTTCCTGATTCTTTCTCCCAAGAACCAGTCAGGTAGATGCCAGATGGTTATTCATAGATAAAGCCTTCAGGGTCAGAGTTCTGAAAAGGCATCTCTGTCAGACAACTGTTTCCTCTCACTATAATCAACCAGAAACTGACTTTCTTCCTTCTGTTACTGTTTCTGACTGCTCCAGGTGATTTCCACTCTCCCAACCCTCGCGCTCCACCTATCAGCCCCCAGCACAAGGGCACTATAGGACAGGGGCCAAGAAGCCTGCTGAGCCTTGGGGCTCCGAATCCTCTTTTCTAGCAGCCCTACACTGCATCCTGACAGTAACCTTCCTCCTTAGTGGGTAATGATCTCTCAGGTAAGTCTGGGAGGATGGAAGCTTCCCTACTGTATTTCTGAGAGCATGTGACGAGAGCAACAGGGAGAGAAGGCTGAAAGGATGTAGAAACCTAGAACAGTGCTACTTAGGTGGTCCATGGATCTGTGCCAGTGTTTCTTAACTTTTATAGCAAGTTGTTAATGCCTATTAAATTTAATAATAAAAAATAATTTAAAAATAATTGTGTCTTTATTCTCATTCTTCCAGTAATTCTGTTTTATTGTATTTCACCAGAGTATTGGTTCATGCTCTTTGGAAATCTAAAAGATAATAAAAAAATTAAACAAAACAAAAAGTAGGTACTTCACAGTAGATAGTTGGCAACCATGGTTGCCAGCCTTACCATGTCCCCCCATCCCTGGCTTCAGTTTAGTGGGCAAAGGGCTGAGGCAGAAGTCAAAAGATCAGGGTGCTTGGTCTGCCTCTTTTATTTCCTTGAATAAGTTTTTTATCTGCTGAGCTCACCTTTTCTCATGAGGACCCCATGAGATCTTAAATTAGAAGGTGTTTTACAAACAATAAGGTGTGTGTTTAGTTAGTAATGGTGGTGAAGACACCACAATTCTCCAGCCACCCCATACCCCTGCCATGAAAGCAGTACTGGATCCTAGCACAGTGGTTTAAACCACAGCCTTTGAAGTCGAGCTGTCTTGATTTGGATCCTCCCTTCACGATTCACTAAATGAGTCACCTCAAGCAAGCTGTTTAACCTTTCAGAACCTTCATTTTCTTACCTATAAAGAAGGAATCATTTTAATATCAACCTAATAAGGTTGTGATGAGGATTACCAGGGTAGCACTTAGAACAGCATGCAGAACATGGTACACAATAATTGGTAGCCAGTAGCATGATCCGAGTGCACCTTATTCTTGTCACTACATGTAACTATTGTCAGATTTACCCACATGCATTGTTCTGCTGCTACATATCCCCATTATTTTTATCTTCCATACTTCATTTATCCAGTCGCAGATTTGTGCCTTTGTGTTTTCTATTAATATTTGGTTATTGCTGATGTAGAAGATACTGTTGATATTAGAATATTGATCTTCTATCTAGCAGATGGGCTCGACTCTCATTAGTTCTAACGGTTTGTTTAATTCTCTTGGTTTTCCATGTAAACAATCAAATAATGTTCAAATACGCCCATTTTGTTTCTTCCTTAGCAATCTGTATACTTCTTATCACTTTCTAGGACTTACTGTACTAATTTAGGATGTGATGGCAGCATCCTCATCTTGTTTCCCATATTAAAGGGAACACTTCTAAAATTTCTCCTCTATTAGGTATGATAGATGCTGTTTTTAACGGGTAGTATTGATACAGGTGAAGGCGATCCCTTTATAAAGAATTTTAAATTTTTATCACAAATAGGTGTTAAACTTTGTTAAATGTGTTTTATGCATCTGAGTGCATTGGCATTGACAGATTTCCTGATGCTTAGCTCTTCTTGCATCCTGGGGATAAACTCTACTTGGTCATGATGTAATCTTTTTGTTGCTGTTTTGTTTGAATACATGTTTAGATTTACTTAATGTTTTGTTTAGTTGTAGTTAATATTTCATTTATTATAGATTTCCTGTAAATCTTTTCTTATGTTATTCCATTCCAGTTTTGGTATCAATATTATATTAGCTCTGTTATTCAAGTGGGCACCTTCCCACTTTTTCTAATCTCTGTAATAATTTATAGAGGGAAAAGATTATATTTTCATAAAAAATTTGACCTATAAGACTTTTTAGAGCAAGGCATCATGCAGGGAAGTGAGCTTTCAACCACCACTACAACCTTACATAGTCATTGGCCTATTCCATTTTCTCCGAGCCTGGTTTAGCATTAAAAAAAAAAAAAAAAGACATCTGTTTACTCTCTGGCTTTCAGTCTTTTGTTTCAGCACCAGCTTTTTCATAATACCATCCCTAAAGAACGGGGAAACAGATTTGCAATTTTGCTTTTGAATCTGCCATTCTTTAAACAAGTGAAGAAACTGAGACCAGGAAAGTTTTCCTCATCTGTTAAATGAGTTGGACTAGTGGATCTTTAATGGTACTATAGATACAAGGGGATATTGCCCACTCTTGTCTCTTAAGAACCGCAGTTAACTCAAATACAAATGAAAAAGATGTAAAGAAAGACAAGAGGAATGGAGTGAATAACAGCTACCAGATGGTTATGCCTGCCTAGTCTAGTACTTTTTGTACCCTGGGTGATTCAACCGTCCCTTTGGAAGAACTCTTCCAGATGCGTTTTCACAAAAAATCTCTTAATGGTATTTTGCCTGGAAGATCTTGGCCCAATTGGCCTTGGGTTTGTCCTGTCTTGAAAGAATGTTTCCCACCACCTTCCTGGGTGCTGTCTTGGGCCTTGAGTTTACTGCCTGAGAAATTGACTCTTCCCTATTGATGATGATTGACAGTTTGAGTTGCAACACCTTCTGGATATACCCAGTACCTGTGCCTAGGGCTTAGCCTTAGGCACCACACCAGAGAAAAAAAATACAACAACACCAAAAAGGGGGATGTGTTGTTTCCCTTCTTTGCTTATCAGGCAGCCAGTGACTTTTAGTATTATGACAAGTGTTCTTTGTTTCATTTAAGCCTGGGCAATAGAACAAGAATCCTGTTCTCTCTCCCTCTTTCTCTTCCTGTTTCTCTCGTACATTCTTTTTTTTCTTTCTTTCACTCTCACTTTCTTTCCTCTCTTTTTCTTTCTTTCAAAAAAATAAAAAATAAAAAAAAAATTGTTGACATGATTCTTATAAAAGTGGGGACATGTGGTGGGCAAAATTCTAAAGATAGTCCCCCAAGATATCTGTTCTCTGGCTATTCAATCATACATTCATCTATATACTGATATAAAGAGATTTTTTCAGATGTAAAGTTTTAAGTCAGTTGACTTTAAGACATGGAGATTATCGAAGCTGGTGTTTTCTCTGGCTGGTAGCAGAAGAGAATGGCAAAGAGATTTATAGCAAGAGGAGGATTTGATGCACTCTTGCTGGCTTTGGAGATGAAGGGGCTCATGTACAAGAACCAAAGAGTGACTTCTGGAAGCTGAGAACAGCCCTAAACTGACACAGATTCTCCCCTAGCAACTCAGATGACAACCCAGCTCAGCGTATGTCTTGATTTGTGAGACATCAAGAAGAGGACCCAGTTAAGGCATGTCCAGATTACTGGAACATGGGAACTATGAGAGAATAAAGGGGTGTTGTTTACAGCCACTAAATATGTTTAACAATAACATAAAACTAATGCAGGACATCTAATTGGTATTCCTTAAGTGTCAAGCCTATGTCTCAGCCTTCTGCATGCATGAAACCAAGGTGGGCATAAGAAGTTCCTGCTCCCCTCTCTAGCCCTGAATGGAGACACTAGGATGCCCATGAGCTGAGATTATCTGTTTAGCATCTACAGTCACAATGTGCCCCAGGTTGCTCCCTTGGCTTGCAAGGCTCTTTGGCTAGCCTGCCACATGGCTATCTCCCTCACTTACTTCAGATCTTTGCTCAGTGTGGCCTTCTTTCTCCATCCTGTCTAAAATTGTAAAGCCTCTCCAACCCTACCTCATGCTTTATGTTTTTTGCCGTTGCAAATAAATCTGATATCCTACATGTTTTAATTTCTTTGTTGTCTATCTTCATGAGAACAGGGATTTTCGTCTGTTTTGTTGACAGATTTATTACTATTACTGAGTACATTGTCAGTCATATAATACAAACTCAATAAAATCATTCTTATTACTATTATTATTATTATCATTATCATATCAGAGCTGGGATGGAAATCCAAGTGTTCATATAGTCAACCCCTCCCTCTTCTCTAATCACATGGCCACCTTGACTCTGTGTCAAGCAGCAGCCATCATATTTCCCACTCGCTGGGGACAAGGCAGAGGGAGGCTGCTCCTGCCCCAGACCTATCATTCCTGGAACGAGGACTGACTGCAGTGTCACCTCCTTTCCCTTTGTTATGCAAAGTAAATTCTCAAAATGATGGCTCAGGCCCCAAGAGAAAAGATTTTATCTTCCTAATAAGCTGGGATTCTTCCAGACCAAAGGGAGCAGAAGTAATAGATTAATCCTAATGCCTGGAATTTATTAAAAATTTTAACTGTTCCTAATGTGAAAGATGAAATTGCACCACCTGAAGTGACTGAGACATATCAAGTCCAAAGCCACAGTAACTAACTAATATCCCTTCCCATCAGCAGAGCTATTAGGAGTATGAGACTAGGCCAAAGAGGACAGGTCATATATTTCCAGCCGGAAGAAAAGTAGAGGCTGCTCGGTCCACTGGCTCTGCCACTTGAGCTGTCCTGTGCCCTACCCCAGACTGTACCCAGAGACCAGAGTTGAGGAACCTATGTAGGGCATATGAGGCCTTTGACTGCAGCTTCTGAGATAGAGTCTGCAATGAGAGATGTCTGCAAAACGCTGAGTAGGCAGAGGTGTGAAATAGCATGGGCAGTGAGTACTTCTGGAAAGATGGGAGGTTGCTGTGCAAATGTACATAGTATTCAAACAGCTGACATGTTAAGGGTGTTTCATTTTCTTTAGGTGTGTCACAATGTCCAAACATCAAATACACCCCTCTCCTGCCCAATATCCTTGCCTAATTCCATGTGCCCTGAAAGAACACAACCTCGCTCTGGCCTGCTTCTTGCTCTTCAGCCCCATCATCACACATGTGTATGTGTGCATGCACACGCACACATACACACACCCACACTGCTGCTGTACTTTCCATCCTTGGTCTCAGTCCTTTCCCTACCTCACCTGGTCCCACCCCCTGCCTTGAGTACATTTTTACTTACCACTAAAGGTAATGAGACATGTTAGTTTTTACCATAGAAAATGGAAGTCCAAGCTGCATGGGGATCTAGCAGGGTCTTCTAGCCCCTCAGCAGGAAACCATGCTTGCATAATGCTTCCTTTTAAGAGGAGAGAACTAGGGCAGCCCTTTACTTCAGAGCAAGTTAGGGTTAGCCAAAATCAGAACCCAGACACAAAGTGATTTGTTGTCACGTTATCTGTAATCGCAAAAAAATTGGACACAATCTAGGTGTTAGGCAATATGGACAGGGTTAAGAAAATTATTGCACATCATCTCTAAGGAATATTATGCAACCATTAAAATGATTATTATGAAGACAATGCTGTGACATAGAAGAGGCTTACAAATTGGATGGTAAGTGAGAAGGCCAATTATAATACTATAAGTATAGCAGTGTAAAAATAAATGCACACATGTGGTGAAGGCCTTGGAGGCAATGTGGGATAGAAAATGAGCTCTTAGGGACTACAATGCAGGATTACAGGTGATTTTTTTCTTTTTAAACACCCCATAATGTTGCCTAATGGTGTTATAATGTTGTTACAGTAAATAACTACCGAAGAAAATAAAGGCAAGTCTGAAGGCTTTGGCTGGTTACAGCTGCCTTGGATGGTGCTGTACACATGGTGACTGCTTACTGTCTAGTTTATGGTTACTATCATGAGTCATCATCCCTCCCCTCTACCTGAAAAAATTCTGGTTGCTCCTCGGTGTTCTCCATCTCAGTGAGCGATGCCTCCCTCTTCCACATCCTCTGACCCTTCCATCAATGCGTCCTGTGGATTTTGTCTTGTGAGGAGGCTCAAATCTTACTTCTCTCTTTCCTGAGTCTAGGCCAGTGTTATCTCACATCTGAACTACAAACCAATAGGTCACCCAGCCTCCAGCGTCAAGCCCACCAGCCACACAAGTGTTATGAGGTTCTTATATGGTGACCCACTAGGATGCACGATAAAAAGATGTGAACATTCATTCAACTTTGTTTAGGTCATTTACCTGCATATTTAGGTGTATTTTGCACACAGGGTATCTGGCTCAGTAGTACATGTTTATTTATATGCTATAGGCATATATTTTCAAAACTATGTTATTGATAGGACAGGTAACCAAAAATTTTGACTGTGAACACCAACTAGATGTTTCTAAAATATTGTTTTGATTGTGTGCCTCTCTTGTTTAAAACCCTTCGGTGGTCTTCCACTGCCTGCAGCATAATTTCCTGTATGTCCTGCCAACCTTTCCAGACCTGGTTCTGCTGACTGTTCCAGCACTAGCACCCATCAGCCCAAGTCCCACTTCTTTAGCCTCTAAGCCCACCATGCAGCCCTGAGAGGCTACTTTCAGCCTTTGTCGGGGCTGAGCCAGTGGTGTTTGCTGGAGCCAACTCGTAACAGGTCCTGACAGCCCAACGTATGCATCTCTTTCCAACTGTGCATTCAGCTGATGCCAAGTTAGTGGCTTAAAATGGGCCATGGGGGGATTATTTATAGCACGGAAATTGGAAAACACTACACATCAAAGATTTCTTTTTTTCCAGAAAGCTGATTGTTGAATATTTATGGGCACACCATTGAGTTGATCCCTCTTCTTGGAATGTCCTTTTCTAGGCTCTTCACTGTGCCCTGCTTCAATATTTACTTCAAGCAACATATCAGGCAGGCAGCTTTCCCTCACTCTGCTTAGCTCCTTCCTGCATTCATGCCTTCTCTCTATAAACTCTTTAGGGGTAGCAATCATGTCTGAGTCTCCCTGCATCCATGGTGCATAGAACTGTACCAGGTGCTGAGTACGTGTTCAGGGAATATTTGTTAAAACTGAATGAAATTTCTTATACAGGTGGAAAACCTCCATGCCTACAGCCCCTGTACATCCTGCTGAGCTGGCTTGGGAGAGTTAAACCCTAGGGACAGCTAGAACGGGAATTAGGAAATTTTCAGTCTGTCTGAGAAGTGGCCAGATTTACAGCTCACCTCTAAGAGTATGTGCCACCATCCTCTTCCTTGCTCAGGCTTCAACTTTTCCCAACATCCCTCAGAGACCCTGAATGGCCCAGAGGCTGCTATAGGGGAGTCAGTTCTCCTGCTGAAGAAATGATCACTCACACCACATACCTGAACAAACAGCTGTCATGGAAATCATTATGCCAGAGGCAAGGATTATAGAAATATGTGTCCCAATAGATGGCACATGGAAATTTGCTTTCCTTTTGCAATAATCACTTATAACATTGATCACTGCACAAGCAAGTTGGAACTTGAAGGATGCATCTAGAGTCATTCTAAATATAGAACTTCAGATCCCAGGGTTCCCTGAAGGAGGAGAGGTAAAAGCCCTTTGGAAAGGAGAGCAGAGACACATGAAGTCCTGCCAAAACAATACCAGTGTAGCATAGAAAAAAAAAAAAAAAACATGAGATCTGGGGATGATGCCTCCCTCTCTGCTTCTCAGAGCAGAACCCAGAGATACAAACAGAAAACATTTTTTTTTTCTCAAGGTATTAGCAAAAGCCTACCTTCTTTGTGGGAAGTGGGAAAGGCAGGTGAGATTAGCCACTTGTTCAGGAAGGAAGGTTATCTTTTGGACAAGTTCTTGTGAAAACTCTGTACCCTCACAAACGGCAAAGGATGGCTGACTTCAGAGATCCATAGGGAAGGAGCATACAAAAAAGAAAAAGAAAATATAACCTAGTGTCCCTCTGACCAAGACAAGGAGAGTACTACTAAAGACCCCACTCAAAGCTCAACATCAGCCTAAGGCTCAGGAGAATGGGTGAAATACATTTTTGTTTTTCTTTGGTCTCAAGAGAGCCTGTGGCATCCCAGAGACCTGGGTTTTCATTCTTGCTCAGTCATCCATCCACTAGCTGGGCGATTTAGGATGAATTAATGGGCTTTGCTGAGCCTTAGTTTTCTCTGCATTGTGGGCACAATGTTATCTCTCATACAAGGGGGTGAAAATCAAGTAGATATGATGGTGCATTTTATGTGTCAACCTGGCTAGGCTATGGTGCCCTGTTTTTGATCACACACAAGTCTAGATGTTGCTGTGGAAATTTATTTTTTTCATATTTGATTAACATTTACAATGAATACACCTTGAATAGATTATCCTCCATAATGTGAATGAGCCTTATCCACTCAGTTGAAGGCCTTAAGAGCAAACACCAAAGTTTCCCAAAGAAGATGGAATTCTACTTTCTAGCCTGCAACATAGAAACTCTGCCTGGGTTTCCATCCGGCTGGCCTTCACTATGGATTTGCCAGTCCTCACAATCACACTAGCTAATTTCCTAAAATCTCTCCCTCTACATACACACACATGCACGCACATACGTGCACACACACACATCCTGTTGGTTTTGTTTCTCTGGAGAACCCTCTCTCTGTGTTACAGTAGATGACAAGTATAAAACACCTGACGTGAACCCAAGCACACAGATTGCACCCAAGGTGTAGTAAAGATTCTACCAACTAATAAATATATTCATTTCTGACCATCTTTACCCTCTAATTTGACAGCTTCTAATGTTGTCTTAACTAGCTTACCTTTGCTAATTATGCAGGCCATCCAATAGCCGCCCCCCACCTTAGATACTTTCAGTTTCATTATAGTTTCTAATTTTACATGTACTTCCATGGATCTTAAAACTGGATGCACATTACAATTATCTGTAAAGCTTTTTAAAATTATCAGTGCCTAGACTCCATCTCCAGATACTTTGATTGAATTAGGTTGGGATGGATCCAGGACATCCATAGATGTTAAAAGCTCTGTAGTGATTCTGATGTATAGCCAGTGTTGAGAGCCAGTGATGTAGAAGATGCCAAGGCATACAACACTAATTTGCCAGAAACAAAGGAAAATTTGACAAGGAAGCATCTTTTCATTCAAGCATTCTATTGCCAAATAAGTACTCTTCCCCCTTAGTGAAGGCTACTACCCCCACCCAGTGCCTAAGCCAGAATTCTAAGAGTCATCCTCAATTCTTCTCTTTCCTTTACCCTTTTATCGAATTCGTGTCAAAATATCCTGCATCTGCTTCCTTCTCTCCAATTCCACTGTTATTCCTAGTCCAAGCTCCACTATCTCTTTCCTGGGACACTGTATACTTCTGTGCAGTCTAAATCCAATCAGGACAGGAAAGTTTAATATAAAGAATTATGAACTAGCAGTTTTGTAAGATGCAAAAGATCAAGAGAGCTGTAGCACAACAGTGTGACTTAACCATTATACACTTAAAATGGTGAAGATGGTACATTTTAGGCTATACGTATTTTACTACAGTTTATTAAAAAATGTGCTCAGTGAAAGAAGCCAGACACAGAGGAACACATATTCTAGAAATGTCCACATAATCTATAGAGACAGAAAGTAGATTTGTGGTTGTCCAGGGCTAGGGATGGGGATGAGGAGTGACTTCTCATGGGCACAATGTTTCTTAGGCTATGGAGATGGCTTCAAAACTTTGCAAAATTATTTTAAAATCATTGAACTGTACACTGAAAACTAGTTTTGTGGCATCTAAATTTTACTCTAAAAAGCTATTTTGTAAAAGAATTATTAATTATAACAAGTAGCTGGATTAATAAGGGATTGGCTAGGCATGAGCAAAATTAACTCTGAAGAACATAGGAATCACAGATATAAGGAACCCCTAAGAGTGTCATAGAGTACCCAGTGAAAAACCCTGTCATGAATATAAATTAGCATAGCCACTATGGGAAACCGTATGGAGGTTCCTCAAAAAACTAAAAGTAAAACTACCATATGATCCAGCAATCTCACTGCTTGGTATATGTCCAAAAGAAAGGAAATCAGTATATTGGAGAGATATCTGCACTCACATATTTATTGCAACATTATTCACAATAGTCAAGAAATAGAATCAACCTAACTGTCCATCAATGGATGAATGTCTAATGAAAATATGAGATATATACATAAACACACACATATGTACACACACACAAAATGGAATACTCCAGCCTTCAAAAAGAAGGAAATCCTGTCATTTGCCACAACACGGATGACCTAGAGAACATTATACTAAACAAAACAAGTCAGGCACAGGAAGACAAATACCACATGATCTCACTTATCTGCAGATTCTAAAAAAGTTGAATTCACAGAAGCAGAGAGTAGAATGGTGGTTACCAGGGGCTGGTGGAGGATTGGGGGAATGGGGAAATGTGGATCAAAGGGTATAAAATTCCAGCTAGACAGGAGGAATAAGTTCAGGAGACTTATTGTACAGCATGGTGACCGCAGTTAATAACAATGTATTGTATACTTGAAAATTGCCAATAGAATATATTTTAAATGTTCTCACAACACACAGACACACACACACACACACACACACAGAAGATAAGTATATTCAGTGATGATATGCTAATTAGTTTGATTTTAGTAATAATTTCATAATGTATACATACATCAAATTATCACATTATACACCATAAATATATACCTTTTTTATTTTTCAGTTATATTTCAATAATGCTGAAAAAAGCAATGCATCTATCAAAGACAATGGTGTTATTTTACGCAAACAATACTTTAAAAAGAAAACAAAGCAAAACAAAATCCAACTGGGCTCCCCTCAAAAGGACACAGAAGCCAACAGAGGGGCTCCCTCTGACCAAAGAAAAGATAACTACAAATAACTACAATAGATTTAAACAAATCCAACACATGTGTTCATATATCACCTTTAGAAGATGTCGGGAAACCAACATATTCTGAAGAGGCATACTGGGAAGCTCTTCTTCATGAAGAATTCCAGCCAACAAATGTAGAAGGAATCACACAATTGTGATACCACGATTTTGTCGCTTCCAACGAAATAAGAATGCAGACAATGATCAAAAATGGCTGTTATTAATAGAATCGTTAGGTGAAAGGCTCTCAGGCAACTTTATTGTGGATGTGTGAGAATGACAATGCCTAAACCCGGAAAGTAATTTCAACGTCACAAAAAACATACACCCCACCCCACCCCACCCCCGTTTGATATAATACAAATATCTGTGGTATGTGTACCTATGAAGTGTTTTGCACTACAACATTCAAATCTAAATCTAGTCAAGCTTCTCCATATAGCTATTAGTTTACAGAGAATTCAGGGATGAAAGACTATGTTAAATGACACTATGGGAATGCAACTAGCAATAGCTGGACTGTGGAATATTCTAAAGGACAAACGACCGGGTTTCTTCAACAAATGAATAGCAAGAAAATTGTGGGATGGGGAGAGGAAAGCTGGAGATTAAAACAGGCTTAAGAGATAAGTACAACAAATACAATACATGGATCTTCTGGATCTGTGTTATTAAATGACATTTTGGATCCAATTACTAAATGACATTTATGAGACAATCATGGAAACTTGAACACTAAGTAAATATTTGATTTTAATTAAGAAACCATTTTAAGATAGGATTATGGTACTGTAGCTTAAGGGAAAAAAAGAGTCCCAATATTTTAGTGATATATACTGAACTATTTAAGGATGAAATGATGTCTTTTGTACTTGCTTTAAAATGATGGGATGATAGGGGATTGTGGAGGTTTATAGATAAAAGTAACTTGGGCACATGACAATAAATGCTGAAGCTGAGTGATGGATATAAAGAGTTTATTATATTATTCTACACACACACACACACACACACATATATACATATACATATA